>CM056059.1:318363453-318393453 GCA_029574335.1 Rana kukunoris | reverse complement strand
CGGTCATAAAAATAATCAGACGGGGGCACTCGGGAGGCCGCGCCCTCTGGCCATTATCTCTGTCTAGGTGCTGGCTGCCGGCTACATAGATTAATAGTAAAGGTCATTCCCAGAGAAGCCCGGCCAAAAGGGACGGTACAACTCGGGAGTAAAAATAGAGCGGCTCCCCCCCGGTGTTATTTCAGGTGCTTTGTATTGTTATAGAAGAGCTTTCGTCTGACCGGCGCTGGAATGGCTGATCCTTCGTCTGGTGGACGACAAGCCAAGCTGGGAGGGAGGCCCAAAGGTTAGCATCACCACATCCATGTTTACAGCAGCAAGGGATTGTGGGAAAGAAGAACTATAAGCCATGGTGGTTCAGCAGCTCTATCCTCCTGCAGAATAATCCTTTTACTACATCAGGAGTGCCCAAACTATGGCCGGTGGGCCACATCCGACCGACTACAAAATTGTATCGGGCTTGCAGGTGAGGTGCACAGATAGAGGATACAGATCAGTTGTTCTCTACTGATGGAGACCCTGATGTAAGAGGGGCAGGGATAGAGACCCCGATGTAAGAGGGGCAGGGATAGAGACCCCGATGTAAGAGGGGCAGGGATAGAGACCCCGATGTAAGAGGGGCAGGGATAGAGACCCCGATGTAAGAGGGGCAGGGATAGAGACCCCGATGTGAGAGGGGCACGGATAGAGACCCCGATGTAAGAGGGGCACGGATAGAGACCCCGATGTAAGAGGGGCACGGATAGAGACCCCGATGTAAGAGGGGCACGGATAGAGACCCCGATGTAAGAGGGGCACGGATAGAGATCCCGATGTAAGAGGGGCACGGATAGAGACCCCGATGTAAGAGGGGCACGGATAGAGACCCCGATGTAAGAGAGGCACGGATAGAGATCCCGATGTAAGAGGGGCACGGATAGAGATCCTGATGTAAGAGGGGCACGGATAGAGACCCCGATGTAAGAGGGGCACGGATAGAGATCCTGATGTAAGAGGGGCACGGATAGAGACCCCGATGTAAGAGGGGCACGGATGAAGACTTATGTAAGAGGGGACCCTGATGTAAAGGGGTTGTAAACGTACAATTAGTTTTTCCCTAAATACCGTGTTTCCCCGAAAATAAGACACCGTCTTATATTTTTTTTTCCTCAAGAAATCACACTATGGCTTATTTTCGGGGGGTGTCTTATTTTTATTACAGAAAATAAAGGTTGCCTACCTGAACCACACTTGCGCTTCTTAGCATTTCCTCTGTCCACCTGTAGACTGAGATTATCGTATTCTGCACGCCATTTTTGTACCATTCGGATATCCAACTTCTTCTCTTTGCACTCATCTTGTCTGGCTGTACAGAAAGATAGGCCAGCAAAGCTGATGTGGAGCACAGTGGAGCTGGGTGATCTCTTTGGGCTCAGTAGCAGCTTTTCCCCCTATCCCCTGGTGTTTGTGTGGGGTGAGAGAGGGGTTTGCTGGTCAGTGCTGGGAGAAGCTTTACAGCTTTACACAGCGTTCTTCTCCTCACTTACAGTACTGTACGCCTATCACGTGTTGTTTCCCGCTCCGCGCCGCGCCGTTACGCATACGACACTACGTCTTATTATCGGAGATTCGACACTACATCGCTACGTCTTATTTTCGGAGGGGTGTCTTATATTTCGATCTTGTCTCGAAATCCCGCTACGGCTTATTTTCGGAGTACGTCTTATTTTCGGGGAAACGCGGTAGCTTCCTTTACCTTAGTGCAGTCGTCCTTCACTTACCTCATCCTTCCATTTTGCTTTTAAATGTCCTTATTTCTTCTGAGAAATCCTCACTTCCTGTTCTTCTGTCTGTAACTCCACACCGTAATGCGTGTCACCCTATGAGATAAATCGGGGGCCTTATATGCAGCTCCTGACATCACCAAAGGGCCACACATAAAGTTCAATATATGTAATGCTTTAGAGGTCTGGCGTCTGCGGGAGGAACGCTGCCCCTATCCTTGGCGCCTGCGGGAGGAACGATGTCCCCATCCTTGGCACTTGTGGGAGGAACGCTGCCCCAAGGGCCAGAGAACGGCAAACAAAGGGCCGCATCCAGCCCACAGTTTGGAAACCACTTCTCATGGACAATTGTAGGGAATTGCTTTGAAATTGCCGCCGTGCGCACGCCTGCTACAAGTTCTGTGACCATGCCTGTGGGACCCGTGGACTCGATGTCCACCAGTGTCCCGCGATCGTGTCACAGAGCTGCAGAACAGGGAGACTGCCTGTGTAAACAAGGCATTTCCCTGTTCTGCCTTGTTACAGGACACTGATTTACTGCTCCCTGTCATCGGAAGCAGCGATCAGTGTCATGTCACTGGTAGCCCAGCCCCCCCCCGCCACAGTTAGAATTACTCCCTAAGACACACTTAACCCCCTCCTCTCCCCTATTTAACCCCTGCCAGTGTCATTTACACAATAATCAGTGCATTTTTATAGCACTGATCGCTGTATAAATACCAATGGTCCCAAAAAAGCGGCAAAAGTATCCGATGTGTCCACCATAATGTCGCAGTCAAGATAAATTTAAAAAAACGCACATCGCCGCCATTTCTAGTAAAAAAAAAAAAAAAAAGAAGTTTTATAAAAATGCCATAAAACTACCCTTTTTTTTGTAGATGCTATAACTTTTGCACAAACCAATCAATATGCGCTTACTGCGATTTTTTTTTTTTTAACCAAAAATATGTAGAAAAATACATATCAGCCTAAACTGAGAAAGAAATGTGTTTTGTTTTTTTATATATTTTTTTGTAGAAAAAAAAATGGGGATATTTATTATAGCAAAAAGTAAAAAACGTGGCCCAGATTCAGAGAGAATTAGATTCTCGTAGCGTATCAGAAATACACTACGCCGCCGTTTTTTACCTGGCTCTACGTGGAATCCAGGTAGATTTTGTCCAGTAAACGACGGCGGCGTAGTGTATTTCTCCCGTCGCAATCCATCTGCGCGAGTAGGGGGCGTGAAGGATTTAAAATAGGCGCGTTCCCGCGGCGATCGAACTGCGCATGCTCCGTTCGCAAATTTCCCGCCGTGCATTGCGCAAAATCACGTCGTTACGTCGTAGTAGCGTCGTTTACGTACATTCCTATTCCCGAACGAGTTACGTTAAAAAATAAATAATTTCAAATCGACGCGGGAACGACGGCCATACTTTACATGGGTTACGCACTGTTAGACCAGCAAAAAGCTCCTCTAACATTACGTAGCCAAAAAATGACGTAGGCGATTGCGAGGGACACTCGTACCTTCGTGGATCGCCGTAAAAACTAATTTGCATATCCCGACGCATGAAAACGACGCAAACTCCTCCCAGCGGCCGCAAAAATATCGCAGCGTAGATCCGAAGGCTTACGAAGACGTAAGCCTCTCGGATCGAAGCCGCCGTATCATGGTTTGAGGATTCAAACTAGTGATACGGCGCGCGAAATTTGAAATTACTCCTGTCTAACACCAGTTAGACAGGCGTAATTGCTCTGTGAATCTGGGCCCATATTTCTTTTTTTTCCAAGAATTTTTATATATATATATATATATATATACAGGGCTTTTTTTCTGGGGGAACTTGGTGGAACTCAGTTCCACCACCTTTGGCTCAGACCCTTTGGTGCCCGCTCACCACAATCACTTGTGAACACAGAAGTCTGGTTTCTGTGTTTACAAGTGACTGCTTTGTAACCCCCCTGAACTCTGCACACTGTATGTAATGCAATTCTGGTATTTAATGCCCCTTTAAGACCCTTCTACTGTTTGTGAAATCTGAACGGGTCGTGGTTGAGTTCCTGCACCTATTTTTTGAGAAAAAAAGCTCTGTATATATATATATATTTGGTAGAAAATGGGGATATTTATTATAGCAAAAAGTAAAAAATATTGCTTTTTTTTTTTCAAGATTGGCGCCCTTTCTTTGTTTATAGCACAAAAAATAAAAACCGTAGCGGTAATCGAATACCACCAAAAGAAAGCTCTATTTGTGGAGCAATAGTCAGTTAAAGCGACGCAGTGCCGAATCTCAAAAAAATGGCCTGGTCATTGGGCAGCCAAATCCTCTGGGGCTGAAGTGGTTAAAGTGTAAAATTGTCAGCTCTTGGTAAAAGCTTAACTGAACCCAATGGAAATGAGCCGACATGACAGTAGAGCCGCTCCGGTTTGCAGCATTTGTGCTCCGACCTTGGAAAGGACTCTATGTAGAATGAAGGTCCTCTGCACTTCTGTAAAACAAGAGCACCATCTGGTGGCAGGAGAAGGAAATGTCACAAGAAAAAAAAAAAGTTGTACTTCAGCTGAGCTATGTAGAGATAGCACCGCTACGCAGGAGGGTATTCATTCACTATAACCAAGGCCTGGCTGTGTGTCGCTATCTTAGTATTCCTTTATACATGGGAAAAATCTTTAAAACTTTCTAACCAAAAAAAAAAGATATTCTGGTTGCAGTCATCACCTTCCTTGTCGCACCTTGCTGGTCCTTTCGCCAGTCTACGTGACGGGGGCTGTCCGATTGGGATCAAGATGGACACACAAATTGCCATTGACATGTTTCACACAATAAAGTACTTATTATGATTATTATTATTATACAGGATTTATATAGCAATATGCACTTGAATGTGTGAAACGCGTCAGCCGCTTTGTGTATCCTGGTGCTGTTAGTCTAGCATCGGTGGCAATAAACTGATTGGTAATTGGACCGTGTCCCGCGGCGGTGTGCGCCCATTTGTTTCTTTTCTTCTGGATCTTTGTTTTAATTTCCTAAGTTGAACTAGGAAAATCAATCCTGCAATCTGATTGGTTCGATTACAATACAGACACACAAGAAAAAAAAAAAAACGGAAACAAAATAACGCATTGCACATCTTTCAAAAAAGCAAACATCCATTTAATATATAAACGTTATATAAACTGTACATTTGTCAGGCTCTATTTTTCTTTTCATTTATAAAATTGTGATACATATTTAACAAGCGTTTAAATAGACCAAGTTTGGCGGCCGTGCCGGAGCGATTTCCTCTTCCCAAAAAAAAAAAAAAAGAAGGATTAAAATCACTGAGATTTATAACGAAGAGAAAGACGAAAAGCCCCCGTGTGGAAAATAGAATATTGCTGTAGGACACGGTAGAAAATACAAAGTCTGTAGTGCAGGGAGCCGTCTGTAATGTCCTGTACAGGTCCTGTAGTGACCGTCCCCTCCAGCCGGACGGAGGGGGGTCACAAGATAAGTCTTTGATTGAGGATTTTCCTGTTAATTTCTGCTAGTGCAACGGAAAATACAAATGCTTTTTCATCTGAGAGGTTGGCATACATGTCCACTTCTTTCTCTTGTTTTTCTGGGGAAAGAAAAAAGGGAGGGGGGAGGGGGAGAAAAAGAAAAAAAAGGGAGGGGGGAGAGGGAGAAAAAGAAAAAAAAGGGAGGGGGAGAGGGAGAAAAAGAAAAGGGAGGGGGAAGAGGGAGAAACAGAAAGGAAGGGGGCGGGGGGGGAAAGGGAGAAACAGAAAGGAAGGGGGGGGGAAGGGAGAAGCAGAAAGGAAGGAAGGGGGGGGGAAGAGGGAGAAGCAGAAAGGAAGGGGGGGAAAGGGAGAAACGGAAAGGAAGGGGGGGGAGAGGGAGAATCAGAAAGGAAGGGAGGGGGGGGGGGGAGAGGGAGAAACAGAAAGGAAGGGGGGGGGGAGAGTGAGAAACAGAAAGGAAGGGGGGGGAGTGAGAAACAGAAAGGAAGGGGGGGGGGGAGTGAGAAACAGAAAGGAAGGGGGGGGGGGAGTGAGAAACAGAAAGGAAGGGGGGGGGAGTGAGAAACAGAAAGGAAGGGGGGGGGGAGTGAGAAACAGAAAGGAAGGGGGGGGGAGTGAGAAACAGAAAGGAAGGGGGGGGGAGTGAGAAACAGAAGGAAGGGGGGGGGGGGAGTGAGAAACAGAAAGGAAGGGGGGGGGAGAGTGAGAAACAGAAAGGAAGGGGGGGGGGGGAGGGAGAAACAGAAAGGAAGGGGGGGAGAGGGGAGAAACAGAAAGGAAGGGGGGGAGGAAGAAACAGAAAGGAAGGGGGGGAAGAGGGAGAAACAGAAAGGAAGGGGGGGAGGAAGAAACAGAAAGGAAGGGGGGAGGAAGAAACAGAAAGGAAGGGGGGGGAGAAACAGAAAGGAAGGGGGGGGGGAGGGAGAAACAGAAAGGAAGGGGGGGGGAAACAGAAAGAGGGAGAAACAGAAAGGAAGGGGGGGGAGGAAGAAACAGAAAGGAAGGGGGGAGGAAGAAACAGAAAGGAAGGGGGGAGGAAGAAACAGAAAGGAAGGGGGAGGAAGAAACAGAAAGGAAAGGGAGAGGAAGAAACAGAAAGGAGGGGGGGGGGAGGGAGAGAAACAGAAAGGAAGGGGGGAGGAAGAAACAGAAAGGAAGGGGGGAGGGAGAGGAAGAAACAGAAAGGAAGGGGGGAGGGAGAGGAAGAAACAGAAAGGAAGGGGGGGGAGGGAGAAACAGAAAGGAAGGGGGGGGGGAGAGGGAGAAACAGAAAGGAAGGGGGAAGGACAGAGAAAAAGAAGGGAGAGGGAGAAAAAAAAGGGAGAGGGAGGAAAAAAAAAGGGAGAGGGAGAAAAAAAAAGGGAGAGGGAGAAAAAAAAAAGGGAGAGGGAGAAAAAAAAAGGGAGAGGGAGAAAAAAAAGGGAGAGGGAGAAAAAAAAGGGAGAGGGAGAAAAAAAAGGGAGAAAAAAAAGGGAGAAAAAAAAGGGAGAGGGAGAAAAAAAGGGAGAAAAAAAAGGGAGAGGGAGAAAAAAAAAGGGAGAAAGAAGAGAGGGGGAGGGGTAAAGAAAAAAAAAGAGAAAGAGAAAAAAAGAGAGAGAATGGAGTGGGATAGAGGAAGAGGAGAGCAGAGAGATGGGGTAGGTGAGAGATGGGGTAGGTGAGAGATGGGGTAGGTGAGAGATGGGGTAGGTGAGAGATGGGGTAGGTGAGAGATGGGGTAGGTGAGAGATGGGGTAGGTGAGAGATGGGGTAGGTGAGAGATGGGGTAGGTGAGAGATGGGGTAGGTGAGAGATGGGGTAGGTGAGAGATGGGGTAGGTGAGAGATGGGGTAGGTGAGAGATGGGGTAGGTGAGAGATGGGGTAGGTGAGAGATGGGGTAGGTGAGAGATGGGGTAGGTGAGAGATGGGGTAGGTGAGAGATGGGGTAGGTGAGAGATGGGGTAGGTGAGAGATGGGGTAGGTGAGAGATGGGGTAGGTGAGAGATGGGGTAGGTGAGAGATGGGGTAGGTGAGAGATGGGGTAGGTGAGAGATGGGGTAGGTGAGAGATGGGGTAGGTGAGAGATGGGGTAGGTGAGAGATGGGGTAGGTGAGAGATGGGGTAGGTGAGAGATGGGGTAGGTGAGAGATGGGGTAGGTGAGAGATGGGGTAGGTGAGAGATGGGGTAGGTGAGAGATGGGGTAGGTGAGAGATGGGGTAGGTGAGAGATGGGGTAGGTGAGAGATGGGGTAGGTGAGAGATGGGGTAGGTGAGAGATGGGGTAGGTGAGAGATGGGGTAGGTGAGAGATGGGGTAGGTGAGAGATGGGGTAGGTGAGAGATGGGGTAGGTGAGAGATGGGGTGGTGGAAGAGAGAGAAAGGAAAAGAGAGAAGAGGAAATATAAAAAGTGCATCTTTTACCATCTAGGTGAAACAATTACTGGAATACAATAACTATTCTTCTCACATTCACCTCAAGACACAGAACACATAGAAAATGGAACTGCCACACCAGACACAATGGTTTGTTTCGGATGGAGGGGCACCTTGCATTGTACATTGCAGAGATTTCCTCCATCACATCCTGTTAGCTAAAGCGCGATTGTTATTCATGTCATAAAACTGAGAGACGTTCTAACCCAGTCCTGTTATGTGAAGAAGAATCTTTTTTTGCCGCGTGTGTTGGAGATTCTGCTCATCTCCTGGCTGACAAGTCTGAAGGGGGTCAGATTTACAAGGACACCGGACTTTCCTCCTAGATCTATGACCAGCCTTGGAAACCAGTTGAAGGCTTGCATGTATTATCCAGCTTCAGCTGGCTGCCTTCCCTTCTTACGGTTGATTATATTTACTTATTTGTACTCTATTTTGAACTGTTGAAAAAATATTTTTTTTGGTTTTGTAGGTTATGAAATATCTTACTGTTGCATGTTTAACACAATATCGTGTTCTTCGACTTGGCCAAGAAAGTGCGCATGCCGTCCCCAGCAAGTTCTAATTTCCCATGTGAAAGTTTTCACACTCTGGAGGCTTCATGGTTATTTAGCAACACTTTTATCTTTCATATTTTTAAAGCCCAATGGAAGCCTTTTTTTATTTTATTTTTTGTTTTGCAGTAAAGCTACCTATGAGGGGTTAATATGTTCAGTTGGGGAGGGCGGGCATTAAAGGGAACCTGTTACTTTACCCCACACTGGTTCACTTTAACCACTTCCAGCCCGGCCTATTGCAAATAAGACAACCGGGTGGGACCTTCATCGTTCCGGGTGGATGTCATATGATGTCCTCCCGAAGGGCGACCGCGCTGCAGGAAATCACTGCAGGCGCAACCTGTCACCGGCAGTGTCCACAGGACACTGCCGATGACAGATCACTGTACAAACCTCCCGACGGTACCATGTGATCGCTATGACCGATCACATGACATTTGTAAACAATGGATGGCATTTTTTTTCTTTCATGCCATCCAATGGGTACGTTTGTGTTGCTAGTGGTGATTGGCCCTGTCTGTAGCATGTGATCACTGTGACCAATCAGAGCCCATCTGTACCATGTGATTAGCTGTGGCCAAATCACAGCTAAGCACAATACACACCGAATGAATCAGTAAACAAGGTTGCATATACCAATAAAATGTATTGGTATAAACAACCATAAGGTGTTAAAAATATGTAAAAAACTAAATACACATACATATGTATGTATGTATGTATGTATGTATGTATGTATGTATGTATGTATATATATATATATATATATATATATATATATATATATATATATATATATATATATATATATATATATATATATATATATATATATATATCTCCTGATCACTTACCCAGAGTAGTACAGTGTAACACTATTGCTCTAGTTTTTTTTTTTTTTGCTACTGTTTTCCTGATCACCGCCACACTAGTCATATGGCGACACTGCGCTACACTGGTGACAGTGTGTTTAAAAAAATAAAAATAAATTGTGAGGCCGTCAGTACATCAGGATTGTGGACTATAAAAAAAAAAAAAAAAATCCTACAGACTAAATAAAACACTGATTTGTGTTATTTTCACCAAAGAAATGGAGCAGAATACATTTTGGCCTAAATTTATGAAGAAAGATTTATTTGCAACATTTTATAACAGAAAAAATATATATATTAAATTTTTTTACCTTTTCAGTCTTTTTTTCTTTAGCAAAACAAAAAACAAAAAAACAAACAGTGGTGATTAAATATCACCAGGGGAAATCTCTATTTGTGTACTAAAAAAAAAAGAAGACAATTTTGGTACGGTGTTACATGACCGCGCAATTGTCAAAGTGCGACAGCGCTGAGAGGTGAATATAGGGCTGGTCAGTAAGGGGTTGACAGTGAAGTGGTATTGAAGTTGTAAAGGCATTCAATGCACCCCCCCCGAATACTTACCCGAGCCCCATCTCTGTGATGTCTACGAGTGTCTTGGCCATTCGAGACTCTCCCTCCTGATTGGCCGAGACACGGCAGCGGCACCATGGGCAATCACTGCTGTCAAAGTCAGCCAGCCAGCCAATCAGGAGACAGAGGGGGTGGGGCTGGGCTGCAGCTCCATGTCTGAATGGACACAGGGAGCTGTGACTCAGCTCAGGTGCCCCCCCCCCCCCCCATAGCAAGCCGCTTACTGTGGAGACACTCGACAGGAGGGAGGGACCAGGAGCACAGAAGAGGGACCCGAGACGAGGAGGATCCGGGACACTCTGTGCAAATCCACTGCAACAGAGCAGGTATGACATGTTTGTAAAGTCTCTTTTTATTTTTTCAATAAAAATAACAATCACTTTAAGGTCACAAACTCATGCTTTACCGTGGGGTTTCCCAACCAGGGTTCCTCCAGAGGTTGCTAGGGGGGTTCTTCGAGCTGTGGGAAAAGACAGATTGATCTACCATCTGCAAATACTACCAATGTGGGGGGCAATAATATTTAATGTAATTGTGTCATCAAGGTCTTTTTCATTGACCACCTATGTAAAGAAGGGGGAGGGGTTTCTGCTGGATACCAATGTTTACCAATGATACCATTGCTGGTAAAATAAAAAGGGAACCAAGATTTCCAATAGGGAAGGGAGATTAGGTCCTTAATCCTTGACTCTAGGTAAAAAAAAAAACTGGAGCTGCCTCTAGCAGATGAAGAGGATTAGGCCACCAGCAGGGGGAGCCCCGGGGCAATGCTTTTGTGCCCTGCTCCTGAAGGTGGTGTTATAACCCAATGGTCAAGATCCAAGAATCTGAGCTGTGACCTTCAATGGAGGGAAGAGAACGTTATACAAGATAATTATAAAAATACATTCAGTACTGCAAGCTTCATTGTTAAAAGAAAACTGTTACAATTACCACACACTTTTTTTTTTGACAAATGATTTTGAAACTAAAAAAACAGCAGAATAGTCGACATCAAACCAGCCCCATTGCTCACCAGAGCAATCTCTCTCCCACAATGCAATTGCTCGCCAGCAATCACCTTACCTTCTCCCATCCCCTGCTGCCTCCTACTCCCGCGGTCTGCTCTCAATGATCTGGATTCGTCGCTGCTCCCTGCCGACGGTCTGTCAAATCCGGTCTCCTTGAGGCTTCCAGGCGCCGCTGCCGGGTAAGACTAATGGGTTAGGGTTAAAGCTGCAGCAGGAGGGAGGGGTGAAGCGTGATGTCAGCAATGGAAGGAAAGAAGGTGGTGGTGGTGGTGGTGGGGAGGGGAGGGGGTGTTAGCTTTAGGAGGGGTGGGGGGGGAGGGGTAAAAATCTTAAAGCCCATTAACATTCCCTTTTAAATAACTAAAACCTCAAACAATACACACGCATAAAAGTAAAATGTTAAACTTTTATTTAAACAAACAAAAAAAAAAAAAGTAATTTTAAAAACACCTTCTTGCTCTCTGGATGTGAAAAGCGGGGTGGAAGCGATGCAGGAATTAAGAAGCTGGATAGGCAAAGGCTGCAGAAGCGTTGTCAGGCTGGGGAGTCCAAGCAAGTTAAAGGGGTAAGAGGAAGGTTAGGGATGTGCATGGGGGTGGGGTGGCAAAGGGGAGGGGGAGGGTCTGGCCTAACCCAACCTCCACTTATTAGCAGAGAGCACATTAGACCAACTGCTTGAAAATGTATTAATCACATAATTCACAAGCAGCAACTAAAAACGCATTCTTAAAGCGGAGTTCCACCCAAAAGTGGTACTTCCACTTATACGAAAGCCCCCCCCCCCCCCCCCCCCATCCGGTGCTACATATGACAACTATCGGGGGGAGCGGGTACCCGATTTCGACATGTACCCTGTCCCCACTTCCGTCGGACCTACGTCAGAAATCCTGCCCCCCTCCCGCCTCCTTCTCTTGCTGCCGGGCCAGTAAGAGCGCAGCCACCCTGCCAGCGCAGCGCCCCAATGTGAAAGCACTCCGGCTGTCACACTGGGATTGCAGCTACGGCTTTTTTTCAGGCGCTTTACATGCACTATTTTTAGCGCTAAAGCACTTGAAAAATGCCTCCAGTGTGAAAGGGGGCTTATTGATGCGATTAGGATCCGACACTACAGGAAGATTACCTGAAACTGCTTTAAAGTCGCACTCAAGTCACCTGACAGTCACGGCAGTGTAAACCGAGTCTAAGGAGACCGTGGCGGGAGGGGTTGCTGCAATGATCCTTGGGGAGGGTGTTAAAAGTTGACAGACCAAAAAAAAAAAAACGGACCCACCACAGCCGGCATGCGACATCATTAATAACACTGCTGTTCGGCAATAATTAATCAGTGCCGCCAGCAATTACCACATCAAACACTCGCAAATGTGATTATCTCACAGCAGTCATTGAACGATGATTGCTGATTGGTTCCCGAGGGGGGGGGGGGTTAACACACTGCTCTTCACCTCCTTATATAGGACTGACTACGCTCTACAGTTACCATTTACCTGCAAGAATTACATTTTATTCTTCTTTTACCTTTAGGGCAATCTAATCAAGAATGTAAAATGACAAAAAAAAACATAAACAGGAAGATGCATTTATTTATGAAGAAATTAGGATTAATAATGATTATGTAGACACAGTACAGATAGAAATCCAGGATGTGGTTCTCCACCCAAATCTCACATCATTATAGCAATAGATCCTGTAAGGAGAAGGACCCTTTTCTCTGCTCCAGGCCCACCCAAGGGAATGGATGGGGTCCAGATTCATAAAGCACAAACCGTTCCGTGTGTAACATGGCAAGTCTCCGAGACTGAGCAAAGTATACGCTATATTGCCAAAAGTATTGGGACCAGAGGTGGCTGGTGTTTTTTTAATTTAGTTTTTAGGGGGGGGTGGGGTGGTGGCAAACAATCCCCCCCTTTAGCTGTCTGCCGGTCCTGCAGTTACTCCATCTCAGTAGCAAGTGGCGGGCTGCGGCTCTGGTGTCCTACAGCATGGCGGACCACATCTAGCTGGCAGGCGACGGCTCTTATTAAAGGGGGCTCCCAGATTCCGATAAGCCCCCCCGTGCCCGCAGACCCCGAAACCAACGGCCAAGGTTGTCGGGAAGGGGCCCTTGTCCTTATTAACATGGGGGCAAGGTGCTTTGGGGTGGGGGGTGCCCCAAAGCACACACCCCCATGTTGAGGGCATTCGGCCTGGTATGGTTCAGGAGGGGGTGCTCACTCGTCCCCATCCCCTTTCCTGACCTGCCGGGCTGCATACTCGGGTAAGGGTCTGGCATGGATCTTGGTTTCTTTTTTTTGGCGTGGGGATTCCCCTTAAGATCCATACCAGACCGAAGGGTCTGGTATCGTCTTTGGGGGGACCTCACGCAATAATTTTTTTTAACATTTTGGCGGTGTTCCCCTTTAAAGATTTTCAGCACTTCTATTCAAATCAATGGGGTCCCATAGGCAATGCTGTATCCTGGCCCAGGCCTAGGGCAGCACTCTGCAGTGTCCTATTCGGCTTGCGCTACACTGTTAGGCAAATTAGTTTAGCACTCCCATAAATCGGCCACACTGCTTCCAGTATGTGGGCGGTTGGCATTCTGCAACTGTGGTGGGGGTGTCGCTTCAAATTTTTTACCATCCCATTGCAGAGATTTCCCCTCACTTCTTGTCCCATAGCCAAACAGGAAGTGAGAGGAAATCTATGCAAATTAAAAGAACCCATTGACCCCCCCCCCCCCCCCAGGCCATCAGAACTAGTGTCCCCACTTGAAAATTTCAGGGTGGGTCTTAAACTGCAAGGGGTGTGGCCTTAACAGGAGGGGGTGGGTCATATTTAAATTAGGGGGGCACGAGTTTAGTCAGGCCTAGGGCAGCACAAGACCTTAATACACCCCTGCCCATAGGGAAGTATTGATTCTGAATAGACACACAGAAAACGCGGCTGAAAGCTAGTGCGCTAAACGTGCATTGAATTCAATGCAAAACGTGGAAAAAATCGAGTTTTTAAAGGGCGCTTTACAGCTCAAATTTTAAAACGTCCATTATAAAGGAGGCTGACCCCCCCCCCCCCCCCCCCCCAATGGCAGTACTAAAATGCAGAACCTCGGGTGGAGAACCTCTGGACAGACCGTAGTTATACATACCTTTCTCCTCTTCCGGTTTCTTTGATGTGACGGTTTTCGGCCGCCCCCTTCCTCGGCGCACTGCTTCCGATTGGCTATTGGATCTCGACCGCCGCCTGTTCTCCAGGTCCCTACTGACTGTAGAGATGATCCGCTCTCTTTTTATCCTTTCCGTTCGCCTTCTTTTAGGATCGGATCTGTTTTCTAAACAAAACCAAGACAGGAAACTATATGAAGTATCACAGACAGAGCGGACATCACATTATTTCAATAAGTTACATAATAATAAAAAAAAAAAGCTGTAAAGAGCATAAGTGAGCCAATCTCATGACTCCAATGTGATGAAATAAGATCATGTCTATGTAAAACCAGAACAAACTTCTATTTGCTCCCAATTAGTCCAAAAAAAAAAGGAAAAGAAGAAAAAAAAAGGAAAAGAAGAAAAAAGAAGAAAAAAAAGGAAAAGAAGAAAAAAGAAGAAAAAAAAGGAAAAGAAGGAAAAGAAGAAAAAAAAGGAAAAGAAGAAAAAGAAGGAAAAGAAGAAAAAGAAGGAAAAAGAAGAAAAAAAAAGGAAAAGAAGAAAAGGAAAAGAAGGAAAAGAAGAAAAAAAGGAAAAGAAGAAAAAAAGGAAAAGAAGAAAAAAAGAAAAAGAAGAAAAGGAAAAAAAGAAGAAAAAAAAGAAGAAGAAAAAGAAGAAAAAGAAGAAGAAAAAAAAGAAGAAGAAAAAGAAGAAGAAAAAGAAGAAAAAAAAAAAAAGAAAAAAAAAAAAGAAAAAGAAAAAAAGGAAAAGAAGAAAAAGAAATGAAGAAAAGAAGAAAAAGAAAAGAAAAAAGAAAAAAAGGAAAAAGAAAAGATGAAAAATAAAGAAAAGAAAAAAAAGTGTAAGTCTATAAGTCTAAAAATCTTCGCTTTTGATCCTGCTTAAAATCCAGTGGGTTCCAAACTTCCTGTGCCAACATCAGTTAGCAATGTTTCCCAGCTATCTCTGTGGACTACAAAACGCCTCCCTCCAATGTTTGAGGTAAAGGGGGAAAAAACAAAAACAAACATTCTATGCATTAAGGTGAAAGAACATCCGACAATACCGGCCCCCCGTTTTACTTACCTGACCCCTTGAAATTCCAGAGCTCGCCGCCGACAACCTCTGCGCTGCTCAGCCTGCCCGTTGATTGGTTACAGTGAATGGATTGAAAGCAGCGCAGCTATTGGATCGTGCTTCTGTGAATCACATCCAATGGCGCACCGGGGGGCGGGGCCGAGTGATGCAATGAGCGGCTATGGCCGCCGGCTGTATCACTGGAGTGCGCCTGCAAGAACTCAACACCATGTGAGCACACTCGCATGAAGGCGTTGAGTCCTTGCTGGTGGGAGCTGAGACAGCCGCCGAGGGACCCCAGAAAACGTGGATCGGTGCCACCTTTAGTGATCCTTTAAAGACATATTATTTTTTTGCTCTTTAAGTAATTTTCTTAGTAATTTTCTAGCAAAGAATACAGATTTTTTACTTTTAAACAAATGCCAGAGAAAGGCCTGATCAGCAAGTGGCTATAACACATCAAATCTTCACTTTGTACTTTCATGTTTTGTGCATCTCCTTTTCTCAGGTGGGACAATTAGGAGAGTAATATAATAAAAAAGATACAATATATTGTAACGGTCAGGGGTTAACGCCGTTTAAGATATTCCATTCCACCAACCCAAGACAACTTATCCACACTCCACAATACAGCAGACGAACACGACACATAGGATTCCCCAGAAACAAGACACACAGCTCTGTTCTCTGGTTCCAAACGGATAGATCTTTTAATGGTAAACTCAGGCTCTTATACAGTCAGAAACACCAAGGAACAATGACTTAACTCCACCCACAACATGACACAATGAACTCAATACACATCTTTTTAGGAGACAGACATTCTGACTCTGAGATAATCTACATGAGCTAATTACTAATCATTTACCCAGACAAGGTGACTCCGATATAAGCTCTTCTCACCTGCTATACAATACACATTTATGATCAATAGAAAGTCACACAATACAGTGTCAATTAGCATCACACAATGAAAGGTTCTTGAGAGCCAGACTAAGGTTCATTTACATGACAGTAGCAGACGGCACTAAACACCTTAACAGTCTGTGTTCCCACATTGAATGAATCACTCTTTCTATTGACCGGTTGGGTTTAGAATCAGCAACCTGTAATATTTCAAGATATCCTGGAATACATTGTGAATTATCATTACTGCCCCATCTCATGTAATCCGAGATATGATTTCTCAGTCATCCTATGCCCCTAGTGGACATAGGATGACCCTAGACACAAGAGTCATTGGTGAAGCTGGCACAGGAGTACCCCACATCCTTTAAGAGCCTCTGGGTCCCACGGGTCCTCCCATTACATATATATAATAGGACGAGACGAATACCTGACGTGGGGTGTATCCGCTCTGTCTGTCTGGCGTGTAGAAGTTTTCTGCTTATAAATATGTAACCGCAGGGACAGGACTTGCAGGCCACTGGAACCTGAAACATAAAAACAAAAACACATTTCATCATTCCTATTATTGTATAAAACAAAAATACTTTTTCTGAATTTGTGGAACTCCAACCAACTCTGAAGGAACCCTCGGTACACGAGCAGTTCTAGAATTAAAACTCAAATTACCTTTATTTTCTGTTCCCCATTCCAGGAGCATCAGAATGGTGTCTTA
This sequence comes from Rana kukunoris, assembly GCA_029574335.1. NCBI lineage: Eukaryota > Metazoa > Chordata > Amphibia > Anura > Ranidae > Rana > Rana kukunoris. The sequence goes on along the minus strand of CM056059.1, from coordinate 318,376,958 downwards.
TAGTTCGTTTTTTTTTAGAAAACCAGCCACAGTCTGGTTAGAAAAGCCCGTCCTCTGCCAACATGCTGCAGAGTGAGACACTTGCTCTCTGTGTGGAAGCAGTGGTCTCTTTGCAGAGGTCAGACACACCCTCTGAGGAGTCAAACTTAAAGAGGAGGTCCAAAAAAAAGACATTAAAGGCCAGCGGCTACACATACTGCAGTCGCTGGCTTTTAATAAATGGACACTTACCTATCCTGCAGTCCAGCAATGTCGGGAGTAGGGTTCCCGGCGTGAAGCCGCCGCCATTGCGAGGCCCCGCTCCTCTCTCCTATTAGCCCAACGGCCAGGGGAGGAGGAGGAGGAGGAGGGAGCCCCGCGGTGATGTCACAGCCACGGCCAGACTCCCGACAGTGGGAAAGGATACCTGTCAAAGACGCCAAGGGTGCCAATTGTGGCATCGCGGGGGGGGGGAGGAATCGGATGAGGGGAAGTTCCACTTTAGGGTGGGGGACATTTTTTCCCACTATCATTATTTCAGGGTGGGGGAGATGTCTGGATATTACAAGGGGGGGGGGGAGGAGATGTCTGTGGATATTACAGGAGGGGGGGGGGGGAGATATCTGTGGATAATACAGGGGGCAGACGTCTGTGGATATATTACAGTGGGGGGGGGGGGGGGGGGAAGACGTCTGTGGATATTACAGCGGGGGGGGAGATGTCTGTGGATATTACAGGGGGGGGGAGATGTCTGTGGATATTACAGTGGGGACTATATATGGTGGTGATCCGAAAAATGTATGTGCGTTATAATTAGTCGATTAAAAAAATTGATTAAATCAAACACGAAAATTTTAATCAGTAACAGCTATATATATATATATATATATATATATATATCTATATATATATATATATATATATATATATATATATACACACACATATACATATATATTCGTTTTTTTTTTTAGCAGAGGCCCTAGAGAATACAATGACGGTCTTTGCAACTTTTTTTCCTCACACAGTATTTGCGCAGCAATTTTTCACGCATAAACAAAAAAACAAACAAAAAAAACAGTAAAGTTAGCCCAATTTTTTGCCATAATGTGAAAGATGAAGTTACGCCGAGTAAATAGCTACCCAACACGTCATGCTAAAAAAAAAAAATCGCACACGCTCGTGGAATGGCGCCAAACTTCGGTACTTAAAAACCCCCATAGGCGATGCTTTAAAAATGTTTTACTGGTTGCACGTTTTGAGTTACAGAGGAGGACTAGGAACCTAATTATTGCTCTCGCTCCGACGTTCGCGGCGATACCTCACAAGTGTGGTTTGAACACCGTTTTCATATGTGGGCGGGACTTACTTATGCGTGCGAGCCCACAGGGGCATTTTAAAAATGTATTTTTTTAATTTTACTTAAAAAAAAAAAAAAAATACAAATACAAAATTTGATCACTTTTATTCCTATTACAAGAAATGTAAACATTCTTCTTCTTTTTTCCTCTGTTGCTGTATTTTTCGGGGAAATATCCCGCTGGGTAGGCGGTCACAGGAGAGACTTTCCTCACACAGCTGAACACACATTCAGAGAATTTTTATGACTTCCCAGCAATGAGGAACATGCACCGTTTTATGGTGTGAAAACTCATAAACACAACCCATGAATACTCCCAATCAGCCGACACCGAGGATTTTTGTTTTTCACAGAAATAGGCTTTACAAGTATAACAGAAGGCAAATTTTATTTTAGTTTGTGATCGACGGGAAAGGGATTAGAACCCCTGTAAGATTTTATTTTTATTTTTTTTATTGCCGTCTGTGTCTCCCTCTCTATTTGTCCTGTATACCATTATCACTGAGCGTTAAAGCGGAGTTCCACCCAAAAACGGAACTACAGTGGAACCTCGGATTACGAGCATAATCTGTTCCAGGAGAATGCTCGTAATCCAAAGCACTCGCATATCAAAGCGAGTTTCCCCATAGAAGTCAATGGGGGAAAAAAAAAAAAAGAGATAATTTGTTTCAAATGAACTTCTATGGCATGCAATACCGCATGTGGCCAGAGGTGGGGGGGTGCCGGAGAGCCTTGGAAATCCTCGGCTGATATCGGAAAGGCTCGGAAACAGAGTATTTTCGAGTGTTCCCAAACGGCTTCAAACTGTTCGGAGTGTCACGGGCGCCCCCCCCCGCTCCTCTGGCCAAATGCGGTACTGCGCACCCGATTATCTTGAATTCTGCTCGTGAGAACCACACAGTCAGAATTTTTTTTTTTTTTTTAAGTTGCTCGTGTTTCAAAATGCTCGTTAACCGCGTTACTCGTAAAACGAGGTTCCACTGAATCCACCTTAACCGAGAAAAAAATAAAATAATGGGATATTTATTACAGCAAAAATATTGTGTTTCTTTTTCAAACTTATCGCTCTTCTTTTGTTTATTTTTTTCCCCATTTGAATCTTTGTTTATAGTGCAAAAAAATAATTTGTGGGGATAAAAATCATAAAAATGTCATTTGGGACAGTGTTGCACGACTGCGCAATTGTCATTCAAAGTGCGACAGCGCTAAAACCAAAAAGTGGCCTGGGAAGGAAGGGGGTGAAAAAGCCCAGTATTGAAGTGGTTAAGGGGGAAATTCTTCCGGATCTTTAAGTCAGGGGTCGACAATATCGGGGCGCCAGGTCGCAATTGCGACCAGAAATTGTGATCTGGCGCCCGCGGCGGGTGGTAATTGAGGCCGCGGCCTACAAGTCCACGAAGCCGCGGCCTCAGTTACCGGCCGCCGCGATCGAGCCGCGGGGCTGGTGGGGGAGCACAGGATCCTGTGTCTCCGTGCGCCCCCACCGCGTGATCGCCGCGGGTCCGCGACAAAAGGTAATGGAGGCCGCGGCTTTGCGGTCTTGTGAAGTCCCAAGCTCTTCCTTCAGTGAGCTGGCGCCATCTGGTGGTGGCCGTTTGGCATTACAAGTTAAACGCCAATTGTAATGTCATTTTTCACTATTTTCACTGCCATCTCCTTCCCTATAATTAGAACCCCCAAACATTATATATATTTTTTATTCTAACACCCTAGAGAATAAAATGGCGATCGTTGCAATACTTTGTGTCACGCTGTATTTGCGCAGCGGTTTTACAAGCGCACTTTTAAAAAAAAAAACATTTAAATTAAAAGATAAAACAGTAAAGTTATCCCAATTTTTTTTTTTATATTGTGAAAGATGTTACTCCGAGTAAATTGAAACCCAACATGTCACGCTTCAAAATTGCGTCCGCTCGTGGAATGGCGTCAAACTTTTACCCTTTAAAATCTCAATGGGCGACGTTTAAAAAAATCTACAGGTTGCATGTTTTGAGTTACAGAGGAGGTCTCGGGCTAGAATTATTGCTCTCGCTCCAACGATCGCAGCGATACCTCACATGTGTGGTTTGAATACCGTTTACATATGCGGGCGCTACTCACGTATGCGTTCGCTTCTGCGCGCGAGCTCGTCGGGACGGGGCGCATTTTCTGGCTCCTAACTTTTTTAATTGGCTCCTAGATTCCAAGCAAATTTGTCAAGCCCTGCTTTAAGTGGTTAAGTAATACATTACATTTTTGAAAACTTCAATAAAAATAGTGAAACAGAAATAATGCATTAGGCCTCATTCACACGGACGGACCGCTCGGGTCCGCCTGTCAGTTTTGACAGCGGACTTCAACGGCCGCTCCATGCATCCCTATGGAGCGTCGGATGTCAGCGGAGACATGTCCGCTGACATCCGACCCGATCCCATCCGCTAAAAACAGACGTATAGGGCAAAGTCCATATCAGTCATGGCGGATCGGGTGAGATCTGACGAAAACGGACATGCTGTCCGTTTTCGTCAGATCGCTCCATAGGAGACAGCGGTGCCCGACAAGCCCCTCCCCCGCTCAGTGAGCAGAGAGGAGCTTCTCTCCCGCTGAGCTGGCGGACTCCGTCGCGACCTGAGGCCTTACAATTACAATACACCCATTCGATTTTAGTCGACAAATTATTTTAAGCGACTAAAATGTACTGAAGATTTTGTCGACCAAATACAACTAAAACAATTGCAGACGACTAAAATAAAAAATAAAAAGACTAAAACTAAAATGCCATTTTAGTCAAAAGACCAAAAAAAAAAAAGTCTGAAACGGAAATCGAAATTTGCTGCCACAATTAACGCTGCTAGTGGGGCATTTTTTTTTTTTACCATAATGCAAAAGGTAAAAAAAAAAATAATAAAAAAAAAAAAAAAAATAAAAAAAAAACACCCTTCGTCTTTAGAACGACTTTAACCCCTCCCCCCTCTCTCTACAAAGCACAAAAGCTTTTGGCGCGAGATGGAGCCCAACCTGCAACTCAGGAAAAAAGCTTTTGTTTGGACTGTAGCCGTTCTTTGAAGGCGAGGAGATAATATATTCTGCAAATATCATCTATTATTTATCATCTGCAATGACTCCGCGCTCGGCGATATTCCCGAACCCTCTGCGGATTGCGCAGTCTTTTAATAAATGAATGCAGCAGCGTCCTCAATATAATCAGAATCCACCAACACAGCACAACGGTCTAAAAATAAGATTAAATACGCAAACAGGAATTCAATATGATGGGAAAAAAAAAAAAAAAAAAAATACAAGCAGTCTGTGTGCTACCAAAAAAAGCATTACAGCCAGCAGAGGGACCAGCAAACATCCGCTCCTGGAATGCAGACTGAGGATTAAAAACGCACAGCGATCTAGGAAAAATACATTCTGCGGGTGGAAAACCTCCAGAGCCTGGAAAATATGGAGCAACCCACTGAGAGGGGGCCAAGAATTCACAGCGAGGACAAAACTAAACTGAAGGGGAGAACACAGGGAAAAAAATAAAAAAGTATAATAATTAAAAAATACATTTCTGTTTAGTTGTATTTAGTCGACTATAATTGAATGGGTGTATTTAAATTGTAATACATTATTTCTGTTTCAATATAAAAAATAAAAAAAATACATATCTTAATTTTAATAATAAAAAATATATATTTAAAAAAGAAATTATACAAGATTTTTTTTTTAATTATTTATATATTAAAAAAATTCATATATATTATTTCTTTTTTTTATTATTAAAGAGATATATATATATATATATATATATATATCTTTTAATAATTAAAAAAAAAAAAAAAAAGTGTATATATATATTTTTTTAATAACAACAACATTATTATTAGGAATGCACTGACATATCGGCTGCCAAAAATAGGGTTATTTGCTGATATAAAAAAAAAAAAAAAAAAGCAAAGAACCGATAATGGGCGCTGACAAACAACCACAATTTTACAGTGTGTTCTTCATAGGTCATGCGACTAAAAAACTGCATCAAAAAACGCAACATGGGTGCATTTTTAATGCGATTCTTAAATGCAAAATGCTTTAAAAACTGCTTAGTGTAAAAGCCGCCCCTTGGCCAAAAAGGTGCCAGAAAATAAATTCATATTCAGGATATTAATTAAAAAGTAGTATATAAAGTAGTAAAAAAAAAATACAATTTTTTATATAATATATATATATATATATATATATATATATATATATATACAGGGCTTTTTTTCTCAAACAATAGGTGCTGGAACTTAAACACGACCCCACAAAACCCCTACCCTACAGACACCCTCCAAATCACATCAAATAGTGGGTGTGGTCAGTCAAATTTCACAAAGAGTAGGAGGGTCTTAAAAGGTCATTAAATACCAGGATTGCATTACATATAGAGTGCAGAGCTGTCACTTGTAAATACAGAAACCAGACTTCTGTGTTTACAAGTGATTGTGGTGAGCAGGCACCAAAGGTGAGTTCCACCAAGTTCCCCCTGAAAAAAAGCCCTGTATATGTATATGTATATATATATATATATATATATATATATATATATATATATATATAATAATTTTTTTTTTTTTTTTTTTTTTTTACTGTCCATTTCAGTTTACGGCCAAGTGCAACCTGAATTTCATTTCGGTGTACCACTAATTGTTATTATAATAAATAGATTTAACCTTCTATAATATGTTTAAAATATTATATTATTAAAAAGTGAAAATAATTATATATATATATATATATACACACACACACACACAAATATTATATTAAGTTTTAGAAATATATAAAATTATTTTTAAATCACAAAATCTATAAAACTATACAACTTTCTGTACGCACACAGTCAATAAATAAAATATAGAACAAAATAAATTAAATATAGAATAAAATTTATTTCTAGAAGGTTCAGAAAACATTTTTCACACATATAAAATAATGTGTTTTTATTTTTAATTTTTTTATATAAATTGTTATCATAAATATAATAGACGTCTTGAACACTATATATATAACCGTATAATATAGAACCTAACATTTTTTCCAAAAATAATATATCAAGTAAAATTCATTCTAAGAAGATATTTTATATGATATATTATTTTTGAAAAAAAAAATGTTAGGTTCCATAATATATCAAATAAAATATCTTCTTAGAATGAATTTTACTTGATATATTATTTTTGGAAAAAATTTTGGGTTCTATATTATACAGTTATATTTATGATAACAATTTATATATGTAAAAAAAATAAAAAAAAGGTTTAAAAAAATAAAAACACACATTATTTTATATGTGTGAAAAAAGTGTAAATGTTTTCTGAACCTTCTAGAAATAAAAATTACAGACAGGTTTCAGATGGCGATGTAACAGGCAGTGTCTGGATTGCTGAGCGCTCTGACAGCAGAATGCCATATTTCTCAATTTTCAAGTCATATTTACAGCAACACCGTCATGAAATGTCAGCTCTTCCATTATAAAAGAACACAAATTAGATTTTCCCAACTCCCTGCAGCAAGCAGTAACACCATTACCTAGAACTCTACTCCATCTCTGTCAATTTTGACCATTCCATACATACATAGGAAAAACTAGTGCTGCCTCGCCACAAAAAGAAATAAACCCAACTCCAAAAACATCAGTTTTTTTTTTTTTTTTTTTTTAAACACAGCCATTTCCCTGCAAGTGAAAAAAAAAAAAAAACAGCAGCTTTGGCTGCAATTTTCACCACCTTTCTAGTGCTGTCCCTTGCAGTATTTGACTCCTGCCAGTAGATGTCACCATGTTCCCAGGTGGAATAACACCCAGCAACTGAGGACATCTTGTGGCAGAGAAAGGGTACAGCAGGAAATAATGCAGGACGTGATTATTGGAGACAGAGGAGAATATTGAAGCCAGAGCTTTTATTTTCAGTACTCTGCTGGTAGGATTTTATTTTGCCTCTAAACGCCTAGAGCAAGGAAAGGTCAGGACACGGTCAGATTTTTTTCCACCATCTGTGTTCCATTGCAAACAGGAAATGAGAGGAAATTCCTGCAAATAAGAATTCCTTGGGGACCCCCCAGGTCACCAGAACTAGTGTCCCCATTGGAAGATTTCCCCTCTATTACTTTTCTGGGGACAACCCAAAATGTGGCTGTAATCAATGATAATGGTAAACTGGACAAATAGAGAGGGGGGGTCACCCTAACAGGGGCACAAAACTGTAATAAAATTGCACAGTGGTTCTAACCCCTCTATCCTTTTTTTTTATTATTATTTAAGTTTTGCCTTTAGTTCTAATTTAAAGCGGACCTTCAGACATTTTTTCATCTATTAAATCTTCTGCCCTTTTTGTTTTAACGTTTGGATACATCCCACTTCCTGTTTCTTGTCTGGTCATTATCCTAGGCTTATGACATCATACACAGCTCTCTCTGTGCATGAGGGAAAAAAAGGGAAAGGGAAAGAAAAGAAAAAAGGGAAAGGGAAAGAAAAAAAAAGGGAAAGGGAAAGAAAAAAAAAGGGAAAGAAAGAAAAAAAAAAGGGAAAGAAAGAAAAAAAAAGGGAAAGAAAGAAAAAAAAAGGGAAAGAAAGAAAAAAAAGGGAAAGAAAGAAAGAAAGGGAATGAAAGGGGAAAAAAAGGAAGGGAACGAAAGAAAAGAAGAAAAAAAAAAACAGGAAAGAAAAATAAACTTTGGATACTGTTTCTTGTCTGGTCATTATCCTAGGGTTATGACATCATACACAGCTCTCTCTGTGCATGATGAAGAAAGAAAAAAGGGAAAGAAAGAAAAAAAAGGAAAAGAAAGAAAAAAAAGGAAAAGAAAGAAAAAAAAGGGAAAGAAAGAAAAAAAAGGGAAAGAAAGAAAAAAAAGGGAAAGAAAGAAAAAAAAGGGAAAGAAAGAAAAAAAAGGGAAAGAAAGAAAAAAAAGGGAAAGAAAGAAAAAAAAAGGGAAAGAAAGAAAGAAAAAAAAAGGGGAAGAAAGAAAAAAAAAGGGAAAGAAAGAAAAAAAAAGGGAAAGAAAGAAAAAAAAAGGGAAAGAAAGAAAAAAAAGGGAAAGAAAGAAAAAAAAGGGAAAGAAAGAAAAAAAAGGGAAGGAAAGAAAAAAAGGGAAAGAAAGAAAAAAAAGGGAAAGAAAGAAAAAAAAGGGAAAGAAAGAAAAAAAGGGAAAGAAAGAAAAAAGGGAAAGAAAGGGAATGAAAGGGGGAAAAAAGAAAAAAAGGAAGGGAACGAAAGAAAAGAAGAAAAAAAAAAACAGGAAAGAAAAATAAACTTTGGATACTGTTTCTTGTCTGGTCATTATCCTAGGGTTATGACATCATACACAGCTCTCTATGTGCATGATGAAGAAAGAAAAAAGGGAAAGAAAGAAAAAAGGGAAAGAAAGAAAAAAGGGAAAGAAAGAAAAAAGGGAAAGAAAGAAAGAAAAGAAAGAAGATTGCTAGGAAGAGAAGGGGTGAGTCATAAGAGGGCCAACGAGAGCTGCAGAGCTGAAGGAAGTGAACAGGAAGCAGCTTCAGCTGCCCACAGTTACAATGGCTGCAGCCAGACTCAGTGGAGGGAGATTTCTGTAGCATATTTGGCAAATACAGAATCACAGTATATATAAAATAATATGCAAAGTGGTTGGAGAGAAGCTTCAGAATAGCAAAGATGTTTTTATTACAAATAATGTGAGTGGACTGCAGTTCCTCTTTAAGGTTTGACATGTTGGGTATCCATTTACTCGGTGCCACCTTGTCTTTTATATTTTACCAACAATTTGGGTATTTTTATTTATTTTTTTATGGTGATTGTTTACCCTGAAATTCACTTTAGTGTGTTTTTACTGAAATGTTGCATTTCCCAGACCTTTGCGTTAATAATGAATGACATAAAAAAAATTGGAACCACTACTATAGAGCAGGGAGAAGCAATTAGCGGACCTCCAGCTGTTGAAAAACTACACGTCCCATCATGCCTCTGCCTCTAGGGGTCATGCTTGTGGCTGTCAGTCTTGCAAGGCCTCATGGGACTTGTAGTTCTGCAGCAGCTGGAGGTCCGCTAATTCCATAGCTCTGCTCTAGGGTGTCTTCTTTTAGAAACTATATAATGTTTGGGGGGGGGGGGGGTTGTGTAATCTTCAGGCCTAAAAAAAAAAAAAAAAGAGAGCTGTGGTGGCTCAACGTGATTGGCACTGCGCTGACAAGCCGTTCACCTCTGCAGCCAAGGGTTCGGATCCCGGTCTCGGCTACATGTGAATTGAGTTTGGTGGTCTCAGCCCGGCTCCCGGTGGGTGTGCTATGCAAGGTACGCCTGTGCTTAGTACGCCCACCCCCCCCCCCCCCCACAAAAACCACCACACTTGGACGCACACAAAATTGGTTTAATACGCACGCACTTTGGCCATGCGGTCTCCTAAAGAGAGGCGAAGGACCTACGGGGCTGGCTTGGTGGGTCAGGCCCCCTCACTCCCTCATAGGGGGAGTCCCTCTGCCCCGATGGGGTCCTGTTGGGCCCCAGTTGGGCTCCCAAGTGGAGCAGGTAGGGCGGGGTGAGTGGGAGGCCCCCCTTCACACCCGCCATTGCCACCGGGGGCATGGAGAAGGATGGCGATTGCCTCCGGGGGGAGGGTCTGCCTACTCCCAACTCCTGCAGTCCGGCTCCTCTCTCTCGAGTTCACGCACAAAATACACTTTAAAATAAGAGAGGGAAAAAAAAAAAAAAATTAGACACGTGTGCAAAAAAACAAACAAGAACGGTTAAACCCTTTTTACTGTCATATCATCCTTGAACACACACACGTACTCATTAAATATTTTACAATATAAAATTTTATGAAACTTCCTGAAAATCTTATCTGTGCCGACCACGCCGCCTGCACAGCGATCCTGCCCATTGCAATCATCTGTAATGTGAATATCTGTACGTGTGCTACGTATCAGGCTTGGTCCACGTTACCGCATGTGCGTGCGTTTTACGCTTTTTTCTACATGCCCTAAAACAAAAAGGGGAATTATTTATTTATATTTTTTTGGATAAAGAAAATTTTAATCAGTCAGTTTTTTTTTTTTTGCCATCTATGTCCCACTGGGGAGATTTACCTTCACTTCCTGTCCCACACTCAAAACAGGAAAAGAGAGGAAATTCCTCCAAAGTGAGGGATCCCCTGGTTATCCAACACTAGTGTCCTCATTCGAAGATTTACCCTTTATCCACTTAAAGCGGAGGTCCACCATAAAAAAATAAAAACAAAATATATAAAAAGGCTCATAAAAAAAAAAAAAAAAAATAAAAAAAAAAAAAAAATATTTTTTACTTTCCAAAAATGACAGTTGCTAGGCAGATCTTCCTGATCTGCCACGTTCTATTCCGCGATAGTCTTCATCCTTCTCCTCCTCGCGTTGTCTTCTGAGACCTGCGTGTGTCCCAGAAAATAGACACCCATTCACAAAGCGCCACGATGGAAATGGGCAGTGATGCCGCAAGGCTCTGGTGAGGATGGCGGTGCTGGCGCACGGTCCAAAGGACAGATCGGCCTCGGGAGGGGGGGTGGGTTCAACATCGCTGGCGCCCAGGACAGGTAAGCGTCCTTATTAAAAGTCAGCAGCTACAGGGTTTGTAGCTGCTGACTTTAAAAAATAAAATAAAAATTTGCGGCTTTCATGACAAGGCCATTTTTTGCTATTTACCACTGCGCTACTTTAACTGGAAATTGCACAGTCATGCAACACTGCACCCAAATGTAATTTATAGATGTTTTTCCCCACACAACTAGAGCTTTCTTTTGGTGGTATTCGATCACCTCTGTGTTTTAAATTTTTTATTATATTTACAGTGATTGTAAAGTCTCTTTATATATAAAAAAACAAAAAAAAAACAAACGTCATACTTACCTGAACTCTACAGTGAATTTACACAGAGCAGCCCGGATCCTCTTCTCCAATGCCTCGTCGGCTTTCCTGGCCCCTCCCTCCTGTTGGGTGCCCCCACAGCAAGCAGCTTGCTATGGGGGACACCCGAGCCGCAGCTCCATTTAGACACTGAGCCACGTTTCGTCCCTGCCCCTCTCTCCCCCGATTGGCTGACTTTGACAGCAGTGGCAGCCAATGGCGCCGATGCTGTGTCTTAGCCAATCAGGAGGGGGAGCCCTGGATGGTCGAGCCACTCATGTACATTGCTGGACAGAGTTGGGGCTCAGCATGTGACCAGCAGGACTAGAAGCTCCTCCTACTTATGTTTCCCTGCAGACAGGCTGGGAAGGATCTGGGTGACAGCTGGAGATCAGGAAAAATAAAAAAACGTAGATTTTTATTAATTTACCCCTTCGCGCCGAGCGCACACATATATGCGCCCTCTGTTTTTGTTTTTTTTTCCCGGGATGATGCCCGCAGCTGCAGGCATCATCCCGGTACCGTTGTTTAGAGCAGGCGATTGGCTATACAGGCATACCAACTGATTCAGCTAAAAGCCACTTGGTTGTTATCCCGGAGGAGCAGGAGGAGACATCTTCCCCCCCGCCGTCCTGACCCAGCCTCCCATCCCACCGGGGGACTCGATCTGCGATCCAGCACTTCTGGCGCCTAATGACAGAATGGAGCAAAGCTGTAAACGGCTTCATTTCAGTCTCCTGAAAGTAAACACAGAAGCGACGTCACAACGCCACTTCCGGTTTTCTCGGCTGCCAATGCCAATGGCGCCGGATTAAAAAAAATATATATATATATATATACAGTATTCAGAATCGCCGTTTTTGACAATCTAAATACTTTGAAGTGTAAAAGAGGGATTTGGGGTCTTTAAGACTCCCCAATCCCTCCATAAAGAGTACCTGTCACCACTTATTACTGTCACAAGGGATGTTTACATTCCTTGTGACAGCAAGAAAAGTGATATATAATATATATAAATATATATATATATATATATATATATATATATATACACACACACACACACACACATATACACATATATTTTTTTTTTAAAAACACAATATAGTGTAAAAAAAAATAAAAAAAATAAAAATTTCAAGCGCCCCCGTCTCCGCAAGCTCTCGCAGCAAAGAAAACGCATACGGAAGTCGCGCCCGCCTATGTAAACGGTGGTCAAATCACACATGTGAGGTATCGCTGCGATCGGCAGAGCGAGAGCAATAATTCCAGCACTAGACCTCCTCTGTATCTCTAATCTGGTAACTGTAAGAAAAAAAAAAAATTCAAGCGTCCACAATGGAGATTTTTAGGTACCGTAGTTTGTCGCCATTCCACGAGTGTGTGCAATTATAAAGCGTGACATGTTTGTTATCTATTTACCCGGCGCAACATCATCTTTCACATTATACCAAAAAAAAAATTAAAAAAAATTGGGCTAATTTAACTTTTTTTTTTGAATTACCGGTGCATTTTTCCCCAAAAAGTTGCATTTAAAACACCACTGCACAAATACCGTGTGACGTAAAATATTACAATCGCCATTGTAATTTTCTGCTAAAAAATATTTATATAATATTCTAGGGTTCTACGTAATTTTCTAAAATTGGAAACACCAAATGTCAGAAATGGATTTAGTCATGAAAGGGTTAAAATAATTACAGAGCCATCATCCACATACAGAAATAGAAGGGAAAAATGTGAAATTAAACTGTGTGTTTAGTATCACTATAAAATATATAAAAATTATAATAAAATCATATATATATATATATATATATTAATATTATAAATAAAAAAAAAAATTATATATATATATATATTAATATTATAAATAAATAAAAAAATATATATAATATACATATACACACACACACACACACACACACACACACACACACACACACACACACACACACACACAACCAATAGGATCCTCAAAGCCCCAGACTTCCAGAAACCCCCGGGGCCAGAAACACTTCACCTCTCGCCTTCATCTCTGTGTTGCAACAAACACATAACTTCAAATGAAAGCTATTTCCTCCTTGAGCCGCAATCAACCATAAACTCTTCATGCAAAAAAAAAATAAAAAAATCGCCTTTTATACTTTTTCTATTAGTTGCGCCCCTTCCTGCTTTTAACCCCTTCATGTCTACAGCAAGCACTGCTTACCCCACGGGTCCATTTAAAAGGAATAAATATTAAAGTGGAACTTTATGTAAAAGATAAAAAAAAGTAGGCAGGATTTTTTAACACAGAAGAGG